>JAEQBH010001304.1:512500-540000 GCA_016808115.1 Tetrastigma voinierianum
GTGTCTATTTATCTTTATCTTTGAAATACTAGAGGAAAACGATTATCTAGAAGATTGTTCTGAAGAAAATGATTATGAACCAATGGATATAGATAACTATTATTCAGATCAGGAATACTGGTTTGAAGGAGACGATTAGATGGATTTAAAATATGCCTCAGATAGTGATCTAGAGATTTTTAGTAAAACCTTTGAAAAATTAAACATCCCCAAGTGTAATTTAAAAATGGAAGAAAATCGATGATAAGCGCGACAACGACAAGCGACCACTGTAAGCTGGCGCAATGGATATTCCCGAATCTGCGCGACTGATTTGAACCTAGATGCTAGAACTCCATTTGCTAGAGGGACGACATGTCGAAATCGAATCACATCAGCGAGAACATGATTCGCGATGGATCGATTAAGATTGAGGAAGGAATAAATCCGTTTGGAATATATTTAGATTTGGATTGTAATCCAGACATATCTTCTACCTTAGATAGGTGGGAAACATCAATCAGATTAGCACTAAGTGTCAACAGGATGACACTTGAGGATGGAAAAAGATATATAGGAATGGCAATGATTAAGTCTGCATCTCAATATTGAGCGAACCTTGACGAAACAAAAATTTGAAGCTCTGTGGTGAAAACATTAATGATATTGTAACAAAAATTGTACACCTTTTAAGAATTGAATTCCTTGGAGAAGGATACATCGATAGAGATTCTCCTCAGTATGCGGAAAAATATGTTCATGCCTTACTAAAATTAGAATTAAATGATATCTGTCTTTTAGACAAATACATTTGTGTCTTTCAAGATTATTACTACCATATATATGGAAAGATTGGTACAGATACAATGTACCTAAATATGTTTTACTCAAAGATTCGGATCCATGAGGATGCTCTAGTCGTGATTATCCATTTGTGATTTAAGGCACCTTAGGAAGAAGGATTTCATTTCTAAAAGAAAGATTAAGTGAATGGTGTCATCAGGCATATTTGATTAAGAAAGCTAAAATGATTAGAAAAGAAAATGTACTTTGCTGTAGAGGCAATAATTTAATTCTTGTAATAGGAGATTTGAAAAAACCTTATGTCTAAAAGAATAAGCTAACGAAGATTAGAATAGATTTAGAATAGGTTTCCAAATAGATTTGGAAGAAGAAGATTTTTTGTGAGAAGAAGACCTGGATATTTTAGGAGGAATTGGAATAATCCGATTAGAAGAAGAACAATTTATAAGAAAAATCCAAAGCAAGCAAAAGAATGTAGGTGCTACGCTTGCAATCAGATTGGACATTACGCAAACGAATGTCCTAATAAATTTAATAAAAAGAAGATAGAAATTAGCCAGAAGATATTGAAAAATGATTAGTCGAAGATTTTATTCAAGTTAAAGACTTGAAGATTTGGATGATCTTATTCGGGAAGTCGATTTATGAGCGGTTACGAAGCGATTATGATATTTATGAAGATCTAGATTATTCTGAAGAAGATAAGTGAAATTATTGACAATCAGGTAATTGAAAACTTAGGAGATTTTTCTCAAGATATATTATTTGATAGTCAAATGTTCAAAAAGATTAAAAAAAGCTGATTACAGTATAACTGAATACTCAGGATTCAATAGAAAACTATGGGAAAAATTTGGATTAAGAAAAAATATTATGTATTATGGTCTAAGCCTAAAAGAGAAAGCTTTAAATATCGAAGTAACCTCTAATAAGATTGAAATTCCCTTATTGAAAGGGAGTTAGTTGAAAGGTTCAAGATTAGTGAAAGGATCGATGCAAGATCGGATGGATTTATATTGGATCAATACAAATGATTATTAGTGCAACATTTAGAGAAGGAATTGATACTCCAATAGATTTAGCACTATTAGATAATAGGATTATAAACAAAAAAGAAGCGATTTTAGGGATTATCAGAGGAAATCTTAAGTACCAAAAATTAATTTTTAATATTTACCCAAAAATAGCTTATAACCTTTCGGATAAGGATTTTGATAGAACTCTTAGTCTAATTCAGGATTTTAAAAGACAAGATTTTGTGAGAGAAGGCAACAAGCCTTACTCTATAACTTATAAGATTGCATATGCATTATCAAATACACATCATATTGAGTACTTTGCTCAAAAAGACTATATTGATTTGCCACTATTATTTCATGATATTGGACGTGTCTATCCCTTTGGCTTGTCGCGTCGGTTTTGAGATGATTTTTACTTGATATAGGCGATAAGCCCAAATATTTAGATTCTAGACCGTCTTGTTCTAGTTTAACACTTACACAAATGGTTAATTCATCCTAAGATAACATTGAAAACACTTGAACAAACAAAAAGTACAAATTATAAGATTAAGGGAGAATACTTTAATGGCCATGACTGGCAAAAGATTGATATCTTAATTGATACTGGAGCCTCTTCCAGTTATATATCAAAAAGTCTAACATTTATGTTAGATTTAAATGATTTAAATGAACCGATTACTTACATTAATTTTAATGGTGAGAAGTTCTGTGTAACAAAATTTTGTAACGTAATAATTCGATTAAGTAATCAAGAGATAAAATTACCATTAATGGTTGGAGATGAAGGAAAAAATGATACGATTAGCATTATGTTAGGAATGACTTTCCTCGAAAAATGCAAACCTTGGCAGCTTACATCTGAAAACTTAATGATTACAATTAACCAAAATCAGATTACTATACCTAAATGACTAGTCCTTTCTCTATCTATATATTGATTGGTTTAACCTATCCTGATTACAAAGCGAGACAGCCTTTTCACTTTGCATATATTGATTAGGTCGGGCATCTGTCTTTCTAAATCCGCACATTTTCTGAAGAATACCATCTGATTTTGATACAAAGGCAAAGATATTTCAAATCAAAACATTATCCTTACAAAAGGCATCAAACATCCTCGTATTTTGATTAACAAATACATTGTAAAATTACCTCTTCTCTATTTTCATAATACTAGTTGTGATATTCTACTTGGAAATAACTTTCTTCAACTTTTTAAAGTCATTATTCAAAATAATATTTCCTATCTTCTTCGTCTCAAAACTCCTTGCAACCATTGGATTACTACGCCTCGATTAAAACATGCCTATTCCTGCAAATTTCCTATTCCTTTTATTCCCCGCAGCCAGCGTGGTGATTATCCCATTCCACTACCTTTACCAAAAACTGATTTTTCCACACCTTTACTCAGATTAGAATCCAGATTGTTAAAAAGTCTTGATTTTTGTTCTCAGATTAAAGCTAGACTTGAATCTCTTTATGTTGAGAATCCTTTACAATTTTGGGAAAACAATAAGATTTATGCAAACCTAGAATTAAAACACCCCGATAAGATTATTAGGGTAAAACCCATGAAGACTATAATGATTAGATGTAAAGAATTTCGGGTTCAATTAAAAAAGAATTATGTGATCTAAATTTGATTAGGCCTTCAAAAAGCCCACATAGCAGTCCAGCCTTTATGGTTAGAAACAGAAATGAGATTAATAGGAATAAAGCCCGTATGGTTGTTAATTACAAACAACTTAACGATAATACAATATTTGATGGCTATTTCCAACCAAATAAAAAGCGGTAATTCACGAAACCAGAAATTGTGGTGGCACTCAAAGTTTGATTGCAAATCAGAGTTTTATCGAATTAAGATAATTGAGAATCAAAACCCTTAACATTTAGTATCACAAGGACATGAATGGAATGTACTACCCTTTAGTTAAAAATGCCCTCGATTTTTAAGAGAAAGATGGATAATATATATTTAGAGATTATGATTTTATACATGTTTATGTTGATGATATGTTAATATCCTCAAAAACAAAGGAACAACATTTAAAGCACTTAGACACTTTTATAGATTTATGTAAAACGCATGGTATTGGTCTATCTAAAAAGAAGTCTATAATTGGAGAACAAAAGATTGAATTTTTAGGATTAATGATTGATTCGGACATAATAGAATTACAGAATCATATTTTAGAAGATCGAAGTTTTCTGAAAATTACGGTAAAACAACCCAGATTTTTGGGCATATTAAACTATGCAGGAAAGTTCATTAAAACCTTGCGACACAAAGAAAGCCATTAAGGAAGCGACCGTGAAGCATAAATTCTTATTCACCAAGGAACATGAAAAGCAAATAAAGTTTATAAAATCCCAGTAATAGCCGATTTTACCAAAGCTAAAACTTCCACTTGATAATAAATAATTTGATTCTTGAGGCGATTCATTGATAACATGGGGCTGCGTATTAAAAGGATTCAAAGCATTAGTGAAGAATTATGCGAGTATACCTCTGGAACATTCTCCCACTTTGAAGAAAGATATCATATCAATGAAAAGAATTTTTTTGCGATCCATAAAAGGATTAAAGAAATTCTCATATTTTCTAATACCTAAAAAATTCTTACTCAGAACAGATAATACTCAAGTTAAGGCTTTTATAAAAAATAATTTACCTTCAAAACCTGAATACAAACGATTGATTAGATGGGTGACATATTGTTCTGAATACATTTTTGACATTGATATAATTCGCTCTCATAAAATGTTCTTGCTGCGGATTTCACCAACCGAGAGATGGAGAAACACGGGTGTGAAACAATAGAAAGTTTAACTGAAATGTCCAAGATTTTTGATCAGATTTTGCATTTAGCAGACTGTGTAGATCGTTTGGTAGAAACCGAAAGTACTTTGGAAAAATCTAAAAAAGATGTTAAAAGTTTTGTGCGATTTAGTTTGTGTAAAGATTTTGCATCTCGAGACTATTTTAAGCGCTTGTTGAAGAGCGGCATTGATTTATCGAATGGATGCTCAAGAAGATTTCAATAAAAGAATTTGAAAAAGCGAATCCTCTAAAAAGCATTTCTTTACGACCCAGTTGAAAAACAAAGCCCATCTTTGAGATTCCACAGGAAAAGAGATTTAAAACTCCTTTCGAAACAATGGAAAAATTTATATAATTTGTCGGATCTTAGAACATATGATTATTGACAAATCTGGAATTTATCCTAGGATATTTTTCCTACAATGATCAAATCCAGAAAAGTCCGTGAATGGTATGATTTTGGTAGTATCGCTACCATATATCTTACCACACCTGATTTTCCGGAGATCGCAAGATTACCGGGTTGGATTCGTGAAGGCGTATTAGACAATTTCGCCAATAATTCACTTATTAGGATTGATGATACTTTAGCACTTGACTTTTCGGTGCTAGGTCAGTTTTGAAAGCGAACAAAAAGATTTACGGTTTGGCACTTTATTCGAATCTGTGACCAAGAGCGGAACATGATTTCTAATAATAAAAAGATTTACAAACCCCTCACAGAAGAAAATATTCATTATCGAAGGGCTTAGTATGATTATTATTAAAGCGACGGATGGAAAGTGCCCTCAAGGCCGTTCGGGACTACGGCCGACGGCGGATTAGGATCAATAATGATCTGTAGAATGCGGGGTCACACGACTCGGCCAAAAGATTTTTATCGAAAAGATAAATATGATTGAGGCGGGAGAATTGCCATCCTTCGGAATATGCTTTGGAGCTATGTCGAAAAGTGACAGTAAAGCTTATTCACAAAGATTCCGTCAGCATGGATAGACAAAAATAATTAAAGAAGAAAGTGATTGATGACCTACAAAAGCAATGATGTGATAAAGATTCTCCTCCAACGAGATTAAAGTAAAAAGAAGATTTGACAAAAAGTTCTGACAAGATTAAAAGAAAGAAAGATTGTGACATAAAAGAAGATGCTCAAACAAGATTAAAGAAAAGTTGCCCCTGATTGCTCCATTTTGGTTTTTTAGCACATGGTTTCAAATACAGCCTTGTGCAAAAGATTCTTCAGCCCGGATTGAATTCGGTTGGGTCGGGAATTGCTATAAATATGTAAACAATGTAAGTAAAGAGAAGGGGGAAAAGATCTTAGTTTTCCTTTCTATATGTAAGATAGTGTGTGCGGAAGAACTACTCTGCAAGAATAAGATTGTAAGTTTGATTTCCTGTTTCTTTATCTGTAATATTTTAAGCTTGTAATGTCAGGCTAGATTTTAATCTAAGCCTTAGTAATATGAATAATATTTGTCACAAATCTCTCCATTAAACACCCTGATTTAAATTAAGAATAATAAAACATCACTTAGAGTATCATGGAAAATCCCCATAGGGCAGACCAAAGTCTCCCTCAACGCCTATCCTCGGCTAAAAAGCGGGTTAAAGGTCATAGGTTAAGACTAAAGACTCTAGTTTTAAATTCCGTTTCAAAACATAGGTTTAAAAAGATTAATTTTTTAGAAAAATTTCCTTTTTGTATAAGAAGATAATAACAACGGGATCAATGTAGGTTATTATTATTATTTAAATAATTTTAAAATCAAAACTCCATTTCCTTTGTATCTTTTACCTTGTTCCCCTAAATAAATAAAATAAACTTAAAAGAAATTAACGTAAGAACAAAATAAATATGAATGAAATACTTACAATTTTATTGATTCAAACTTTCTGTACAAACTCTTTCACTCTCACTTAATTCTCTCAAACACTATACAACTCTTAACTCCTCTTTCTTGCTCATGCTTCTCTACGTATACACAAGCCTCAAATTTATAGGCCTTTGGACAAACTAACAGACAAAATTTGAAAAGTCAAAAAGTCTACCTATAACCATTAAATGAAGATACATGTGTCCTTAAAGGACAATAAATGTTTATCAACACTACTATTTATTGGATAGAGTGGAAAGTAAAAAGCAAAGTTGACTATCATAAATGAATTTTGTTCAAATCAAACTTTTCTTGAATCTTTAAAATATCTGCGATTCAATCTTCTTTGGCTTCTTCTAGCGACTATTGAGATAAGTCGACCGCGGGTTTCTTGACTAAATTTCTTGAAATTTCCTTTTCGGTTTGCGAGTTGAACCGCTTTGTTGCGAATTGATTTCATCTTTATCCTTCCATTGCATTCTCCACGTTTGCATAACTCTCTGCATCTAGACTTTCCCAGAAGTTGGCGTCATCACTGACGTATGATAACTCTGGTGAATCTGCCCAAAGCTGGTTAATAAAATCCTGTTCTTCTGAAGTTATAAAAATTTTTGGGTTGAAAATTTTCCTGCTTGATTGGAGTTCTCCAAATTGACATGGTTGGAGTTCGCCCGATAAGATAAAAATTTTTTTATTTACGGTTTCTAAATTCAAAAAATTTGAAAATCTCTAAATACATTATAATATACGGGAAATTCTTTTAAAGCGGGTCATTTCACATTCAGGTTTTTGCTGAGGAATTAAAGGTTCTTTATTATGTTTAATATAGACATGATGATAGCCCAGTGCAGTGCTTCCATCGGTTCTAAACAAAGGTGGTATGGTTTCAAAAGATATATCTACATGAGTTTCAGTTGTAAAAAGATATTGAACAATATTTTTCAATTTTTCAGGAAAATTATTAGGTATTTGATAAAAACTAGTTAAAAATATGTTCTTCAAAATCCCTTGATCCATGAGTTCAGGGATGAGTTCAAAATATTTTTGATCTAAAGAGACATGTTACATAGCTAAATAAACAACGAAAAAATAAATCGGGATCATAGTGGCCATATATCTGTTTTAATTCCTTTGTTTTTGGTTCCTAAATTGTTCATATAATATACCTTTGGTTCTTAAACACTTTTTCATAAATTTATCTAAATAATAAGATTCTATAATATTATAAATATCGGAGTGCAGACATTCTTAATTACAAGTTTGTCAAAGAAATTTGTAAGTGGCAAGTGATTTTCTAATCATACTAATTAAATCGGTTTTACTAACATTGTTCAAAGGTTCTAACTCTGTTTTTAAATCCTTAATTTGGTTTTCTTGCTTTCTTGGTTCACCAAGCATTTGGAATTTTAGGTTTCTAAAGCAATGGCCAAGTTCGTAATTTTTGAAGATGTTAGGCTAAAGTGAAATGGTTTTTCATAAGCATATTCTAAATTTTGGTTTAGGAAAGTTTGAGTTTAAAGACCAAGGTTATCAACAATAACTTTATGTTCTTCAAAAGGTTTTGAAATAAAAGTGAAATTGAAGGTTTGGGTTTAAAACTTCATTTAAACTAACGGTTCCAAATTGAAAAGTTTTTGCTTTTGAATTTCTCCTTTGAGCCATTTTCCTGTACAAAAAAAAAATAGTCATAAATCAATCAATAAATCAATTATTTATATAAATTTGTCTACTTAACCAATCTGCTAATATATTATCCTTTCCTTTTATATGTTCAAATTTGGGTTTTAAACCAATTAAGAGTTAAATTTTATCCATCTTTTTGTAGATAATTTTTTGAAGAATTTTTATTTACCTAAAGAAATTTTTAATATTTTCCTGTCGATTCTTACAAAGTAAATTGTTCTTGGTTTAAAAATAATTAGAATTTTCTAGAACTAAAATTATAGCTTCTATTTCATCTGTTGAACTAAGGTTCTTTTGATAGTCACTAAAAGTTCCGCTCTAATATCTCGAAAGTTTTCTTCCTAAATTATTAGTTAATGCTAAAGAATTCCTCCCGTCCTATTTGACTTGCATCTGTTTGGATTATTTTATATTCACTCTCTAATGGGAGATGTAAAGTTGGCATATTTTTAACAAGTTCTTTTATCTTTTGGACTAATTTAATATCTTCCTAGTTAAAATATTTTTGCCCTGTAATTTTGGTTTTACTATAAAGAGGTCCAGCTAATTGACTTAGGTTTTTAATATAAGGTCTAGCATAATTTAACAATCCTAAAAACTTTGAAGGGTTTTTAAATCTTCTAGTTTGTCTGGAAAATTATTGATTTTTTGTACTATATGTTCTTGAAGTTTTACTTGACCATTTTCTAATTCTAATCCTAAAAATTCAATTTGATTTTTAAATAACTTTATTTTCTTTCTACTAACTATCAATCCATAATTTATAAGTTCTTCAAAAACAAGTTCTAAATGTTTTATATGTTCATGAAAAGTTTTGGAAAAAACAAAAGAATATCATCATATATACAAAGAATCATGATTTGCAAATATTCTATCCATCATTCGTTGAAATATTTGAGGCGTTCTTTAATCAAATGTGTATTCCATTCATAAGCCACAGGACCAGCAGTCCACGGTTTACTATCTTCATCTAATCTTATTTGCCAAAATCCTCTTACAATCCTAATTGAAAAATATCTACATCCTTGAATAGAATTAATTAAAGAATCTTTATTAGGTATTTTATATGCATCATCATAAGCATTATCATTTAATCTTTATAATTAATTACCATCTAGCTTTTCCTCGTTTTCTTCACTATGGTTTCTAACTAAAAATACGGTGATCTGAGGACTAAAAACTTGGTTTAATAAAGGTTGTTTTGCAATAATTCTTACATTTGTATTTAAATTCTTTTGTATCTACAAAGGTTACATGCAATATCCCGAAGTTTTTATGGCTAATCTGGATTTTTTTTATTGGTATTTTACAAATTGTTTTGTTCTATTCAATGTTTTTTTGAGGTCTTCTCCTATAATTCCTATTTTTTACGCATGAACTAAAGGTTTTTAACTTTAATGAGTTTTTAAATTTTGAATAATCATTAACTATACTATCTTTTATTTTCCTCTATTTATTTGTATAATGAGAAACTATATTGTGGTTCCTATTTTACGTATTTGTATAAGCAATTGTTGTAGTTTTGGGTGAAAGTGACTTGGTTGTTTTGTATTATTTATACCTCCTTGTAAGAATGTACAAAATTTAAACCTAAAAATAAAAGGATACAAACTTATACAAGGGTACTAAATAGGTTTGTGGTAATGTCATGGTTATGTTGTTAATTATCCATTGGAACATTAGCTATATATTTTGTTATTATTATTTTTTTTTCTTAGTTATCTTTTGCACTAATTCTACGAGTTGGAGTTAAGGTTTGTTGTTCTTCTTTTGGTACTAAGGTTTCAAATAAAAGGTTTTACTAGCTCATTATCTAACATTGCTTCTACTTTTATTTCGATTTTCTTTAATTTAATAGTTGTTGGAAATGTTATTGTTTTGTATTCTTTGTATTGCATTTATTTGTTCCCCCAAGAATTTATTGGTTCTCTTCTTCTTTTGAGGTTTCTTTATCACCCCTAAATTATTTGTCTTAACCCATGTAGGTTTTCCTATTATTGTTGTCAAATCTTTTCCATATATTATAAGGATTTATTTTACTTTCTAAAAGGTTGTACTAATTTTCTAAATCTAAAGGAGTCTTATTTCTAGGTTTTATTTTTTGATTCATTATCTTCTTGTTCATTATTTAAACTATTTTCATCTAAAAATTTCAACTAAAAAATTTCTATAGGTTCATTTCTTACGGTTTTATTATACAATTTCCCATGGTTTTACTTCTAAATTTCTGAGGTTCAAACGGATTGATTTTATTTTCTACACTAGTTTTGATTTTCTCCTAAGCTAAGTTTTCAAATTGTTGGAAAATATTTTCTATTTTAGTTTCTTCTATTTACTGTGGTTTCCTTAACTAATTGTTCTAGTATTTGATCTAATTTTACTAAGTTTTTCTAATAGTTCTTTCAAATTTTGTTGTTCAATTTTATTTTTCTATTTCTTTTCTACAAAATTTATCTTCCCTTAACTAAATGTTCTTTTATATAAAATCTAAGTTGCTTCTAATTAAATTAAAATGTTTAAAGTCTTCCAGCTTCTTTCCTAATTCCTAAGGTTGTGTTACATAAATCTATTCTTCTCTGTTGAATTTCTTTAGTTTCTAGGTTTTGTATATCAGTCCACCTCATAGTATTCTTTCTAAGCTTTTTATGTTCTTCTAATACTACTTTGGATTTATTCCTAGCCCCGAATTTCTACAAGTTTCTTAAGTACCATTTTTTAATTTCTTCTTTTTTAAACCTCGGGATTACATTAATTTCCTCTTTGGTTTCTATCTTGACTTCTAATTTCTACACTAATTTCTACACTAATTTCTACTTTCTAAGAAATTGAACTACTAGCATAAGAACTTGAACTACTAACATAAAGATTATCTATATAATATTTTACTATTTCAGTTTTAACTATGGTTTCAGTACTAAAATATTCTTCGTAGGTTTCTTTAATAGTGTTTTCGTATTCACACAAATATTTAAGAGACACAAGGTTTTGAATATCTTTAGTAAGGTTTTGATAGTTGTTCTTAAGCATCAGGTTTATCTAAATTTTCTAAATTCTTCACTTATTTGAAGATGTAAATTCTGTTACTAAGTTCTTTTACCTGATCATAATCTAAAATTATAAACACTAGGATAAGGAATAAAAGACATAATAAACACACAATTAGAAACATCTAAAAATTTCACAATTTTTATGCAAAATCATACAATATTTCAAAGGGTTTTTCACAATATAACTTTTAACGGGGTGAATAAAGCTTTGGTACTCACGGAATTTAATTTCAAAAGTTTTAAAATAATAATAATTAACATACATTAGCTCTGTGCATTTTCTTCTCCTTATACCAAAAACCAAAACCCATCTCACAAATCTCTCCATTAAACACCACCGATTTAAATTAAGAATAATAAAACATCCGCCGTGTCACAGAAATCCCCATGAACCGGACAAAGTCTCCTCAAGCATATCCTGCTTTAAAGCGGGTTAAAAAAGGTCATGAGTTAAGACTAAAGACTCTAGTTTTAAGAGTGCTTTCAAAACATGGGTTTAAAAGATTAATTTTTTAAGAAAAATTTTCCTTTTTGTATAAGAAAGATAATAACAACAGGATCAATGTAGGTTAATTATTATTATTTAAACAATTTTAAAATCAAAACTCCATTTCCCTTTGCTTATCTTTTACCCCTTGTTCCCCTAAATAAATAAAATAAACTTAAAAGAAATTAAAGTAAGAACAAAATAAATATGAATGAAACGGGTTAAAGGTCATGGGTTAAAATTAGGCTACAATTTAAAATTAAAACTGAGAAACATGGGTTTAAAGATTAATTTTTAAGAAAAATTTTCCTTTTGTATAAGAAAGATAATAACAACGGGATCAATGTAGGTTAATTATTATTATTTAAACAATTTTAAAATCAAGGCTCCGTTTCCACTCAACTATCTTTTACCCTTATTTTTAAATAAATAAAATAAACTTAAAAGAAATTAAAGTAAGAACAAAATAAATATGAATGAAATACTTACAATTTTATTGATTCAAACTTTCTGTACAAACTCTTTCACTCTCACTTAATTCTCTCAAACACTATACAACTCTTAACTTGTGGGGTCCACACCCTTCGTGACCACGGGGTGCCCTTCAGGTGGCCTTGTGGGGTCCACCCTTAAAAGTAACCATGGGTGCCCAGCCCGGTGGGTCGCATTCGCGGGAGCTCATCGTACCTGCAGAGCATTTCTTTCGCCTCGTAGAGACTCGAACCCCGAGACCTAGGGGCTTGGAGTCAATGGGGACGTCTCTGCTGGCGAGCTGCTGGCCTCGGTTGGTAGTAGATGCTGTGAACTATGCTTGATCTGAGTTCGAGTCTCTGAGTATGCTGAGTGTGCGTGAGTGAGACCCTTTGAGAAGGCACCGTGTGCAGGTGAACTTACGATGAGCCTGAAAAACATACGTCCCGTGAACTGGCATAAAGCCTTTTATTGTGAGATTACCGCCGTGACCCCTCGGGCCGCCGAGGTGGGTCGCTCCGCAGAGATAATCTCGTTTCCCCTTTGAGTTCCTTTAACAAAGGAGATTAGAGCGGGCGCAGATTAACTGGTCGATGGAGCGTCTGCGGTACCAACGACTCTTGGCTCGGTTGGTACGAAGATGCTTTCCGTTCAGGCTTAAAGCACTGAGCCGAATCTACTGGCGAAAGCTCGTGGAAATGAAAATATCTGCTCAGTCAGGACCCATACTGAGAATCTCACGAAGAGTGAACCCAATGGGAGATATTAATTGTACTGGCTAATCAAAATCTTTCTTAATGGCTAAGTTATGATTTAAATAATGGAGTAAATGACTTGAGTATCGCAAAATGGACCTATGAGAGGCTTGGATTAAGGGTAATTCACTTCTGATAACCAATTAGATTCTTTGACTTAAGGAAGTAATTTTGGAAAGTTGGAATTTAAAGCAAATTAGGGATTTAAGTGCTCCCGAATAGAGGAGATCACGTATGAGAAGGAGAGAAAGGAGAAAGAGAGAAAGAAAGGGAGAAAGGAGAAAGGAAGAGAAAGGGGAGAAATCCAAGTTGGGAGGTGAGTTTTCTTTGTTTTCAAGCTTTCAAGTGATCTTCAGAGTGGTAATCAAGGAGAGGAGCCAAAGAAAACTCAGAAACAAGTAAGTTTTCATGGTGGGAAAGTTAGGGTTTGATGTTTTGTGTTTAATGCCAGTCTGGCATGGATGTTAAATTGATGGTATTTAGGTTTAATGGTCTTGAATTTAATGTCGATTGAAGCGTGGTTTGATTAGGGTTTTGACAAAATCAAGTGATGGGGTTAGGGTTGATAGTGGTGTGTGTGTTATGTTGAAATGGAGTACATAATGCATCAGATTTAAGTGTTTAGAGTGAAAGAAAAAATGAAAGAAACACGATTTTAATTGATTTTGGGCAGCGATCTCAGTGCCAAAATGTCCTGTTTTCTGTTTGACCAGTTTTAGTATTTTGGCCATAACTTGCTCAATTTTGATCCGATTTGAGTGATTCAAAATTCTGGGGTAAAATAGACTTACAGGGAAAAATTTATCAGGAAGGAAGTTTATGCAAACTTTAATCCCAAAGTGCCCAGAAAATGTTTCAAAGTGGGCTATGTGCAGATTCTGTTCTGCCAAACTGAGTCATCTGTTGTGCAGATTGTGTTATGTGGTGAGGCTTTAGAGAAGGAATTTTAAACTGAAAATTTAAAGAGATGTCATTGGATGATATATAAAGGACTGATCTGGAGAGTTTCATAAATTTGAAGACCGTTTGAATAGTTTGAGTCATAAAGTCTATAGAGTGTTGTTGGAAAAAGGTTGGCCAAAATGAATGGGTTTTTAATTTTCCCACAGGGTAATTTGTTCATTGGCGTTAAATGAATATTGTATCAGTGAGTTAAAGTGGATTATGATTAATGTATAGTTGTGGTTTTTCTTGAAAAAGGTGAAAAGGACTATCGGGCCCGGAGCTTGGGGTCGGCGGGAAGCAAAGGCGGGATTGGCGGTGAGCGTGAGTGAAAATGATATTTTGAATTGAGTTTAAAGTGAATGGGTTTTAATGTTAAACTGAAAGTTTAATGTAAATTTTATGTAAATGTTAGGCATATGGAAATGTTTTTATCTTGCATTGTTTTATCTTGCATCAATGCATATATTTATATGTGTATTAAATATGTATGCATGTTAAGGTATTATAAGTTTAAAAATGTTTAAGAATGCATATGTGTTTTAATGATAAAGTAAAGTTTAAAATGTATTTATAAATGTATTTTGAAGAAATGTTTTCTTGATGGTTACCACTAAACTATAGTATTATGGTGATATCGGCGAGAAGTACTTTAGCGTGTAAGGATTTAGAGGGTAAAGTTATAGGTTACTAGGCGAGGGAGGGAAATGGGTGTCTAGAGTAATATCCTTGCACGTGATAAAGTGCTGTAGTGGAACCCTATGCAAGCGTGAGTTTCTCCTTTATTAGTGGTTATATTAGAATGTGGTATCCCTCACCGTCGGTACCGAGCTATTCGGTGTTTGACTACAGGTTCCGTCGAAAGAAAGAAAGAAAGAAAGAAATAAAAGAAAGGAAGTTCACAGTACAAATGTTTAAAAGCATAAATGGATTTTAAATGCATAAGTATTTATTGAAGAAAGTTTAAGGCATAAATGTTTAAGGTATAAATGGATTTTAATTGTATAAGTATGTATTATTTTGGTATATCTTTGAAAGTATTATTTTAATGAAAATGTACACTCCTTTAGGCTCCTTTAGCTCATTCTTTTCTATATGTTTCAAAAACATTTTCAGGACCTAAAACGAGTCTTGCCGATAGGAGTCACTCTGTGCGTGGGTGAGCCATTGATGAGAATGAAGGCGTGATTTCATTATATATAATTTGCATATTGTTCATGTTAGATATTTTGTTATGCATATATGTATATGTATAAAGTTGAAAAGGAACTTCATTAGGCTTTGATCCTCGGTGGGCCAGTGCGTGGCGGTCGACTTAAGTCGGCTCAAGCCACAAATGTTTGATAAAAATGTGCATGGAATTTAGAGGGTTTGGCGAATGTTTGATGATTTGAAGTAAACAAATGTATGTATGTATATTGTGTTGATTGGGTTGTGGGCGAAGTCCTAATGGAAGTATAAATTGAAGTTTATAAGTGTTTTAAATGCTTTTATCAGGTTTTGTAAATTTGGGAAAATCAGAAAAAGCGAGCTACGGCGATTTTGAAAAATCTAAGTGTTTGAAAAACAAAAAGAAAAGAAAAGAAAAAAATTTATCGCCATTCCGCATTATTTTCTAAAAGTATGTTAAGGATTGTAAAGGAGTTCGCTCCATGGATTTTATTTAGTATTTTAAGGAAAGTTTCTATATCCATTGGAGTCTTGGGAAGAATCCCTCGGGTTCATGAGGTTAATCCGGTGCGGATCCTTCAACGTGGTATCAGAGCACGGTTTTGAAAATGTTATAAAGATTTGAAAATTTATGTTCATATATGATTGTTTTAATGTTTTATTTTAAAATTGCATAAATTATTTATGTGATTTAAAATCATATATGCATTACATGACATATTGAATTTAAATTCACGGAAAATCGTCGTCGAGCCGACCCAGCCACGGGAGAGCTCTGAGGCATTAGTACCACTACGAAATACCGAGGTTTCATTTATAGAAATAATACTAGATCTTTTGAGTTGGAAGGTCTAGACAAAAAGAGTCTTGGACTTTAATTTCAAAAGAATTACATGCGGAGGATAGGAGAATAGTGTGAGTGAAAAGATCATAAAGAGTTGGAAGAAATTGTAATGACATGTGTAGAAGAGTCCCGCTCATCATCACCTTAGGAGGAGAATATTAATGTAAATATAAAACGGACTTGTCAAATGAAGTCTATTCGTCGAATGAAAATGCAGTACTACTTCAACATGGAAATGATAATGTTCCTCTGGGTTGAAACGAGGGATGACAGATTAGAGGACATGGGAATCACGATATTTCGAGGAATCGTGTCAAGATGATTGTTGAAAAAAAAAAAATATATTTTTTGAAGAAGGCGATTCTAATGATAGATTAATCCAGTTGTGAGATGTAGAGGTCCTTATTCGAAATGCCATAAGTCATGTATCGAAGTTAGTCATGTATCATTGCTTGAAAAGTTGGAATCCGATGATAAAAGATAAAATGGAAAAACTCAAAGGTCCATATCATGGCTTGAAGAGGTTTACTAGGTCTTAGTGCATCGATTAGGATCCGATAGCGTCGACAGTCCACACACGGTGCGGCCAAGGTAGTAAGGACCGCGATTAAGGATAGAGGAGCATGGGTTTGAAATCCGGGCTACGCAAAGTCAGAGACGGCTTGGAGTGGAGTCGATGTGGGTTTGAGGAGGTTCTAGTAAGCTATTAAGATTTTATGGATTACCTAAACCTTCGAGTGAGTTACATTAGGCTTTAGCTATTAAATTGATATAATTCTAGGTTGATTTTCTAAGAATTGAAAAGAAAGAATGATATTATAAGGATTGTCAATTTAGGTAAACTTTGGATGTTAATGAAAGTGATGTTGTTTGATTGGTTTGAATTGATTTAATGACATTACTTGAAATGCTTGAAGGAGGAATTAATGGAATTAAAGTTGAATAGAAAATGAGATGAGAGGGTTGCTTGAAAGGGTTTAGTGGAAATGCATTGGTTTGATTTAGTTTAAGTAAATCAATGACATGGGATGAATTATCAAATATAATTTGTTGAAAGAAAATGGAAGAAATTGAAGAAATAATTATGAATGTGTGACATGTAGGATTTGACCACATTAGGAGAAGTATGGAAAAGTTGAGTTTCCATTGATTTTAATAAATTGGAAGTGATTAAATGCCTAATGGAATGTGTTAGAATTAATGTTTTAAGAAGAAGAATTGATTAAGGTATAAATGTAATTTTTGTTAGGTAAGGGCATTATGGGTTTTTCACTTTAAGGATGCTAATGGCAAAGCTGATTTAAGGCTTGCGAATGTTGTCATGAGCCTTGATTTAATTAGAAGCGGGTGGATAAATTTGAGACTTTATGATGAGGATGTTCCCAGTGACGTCGAGCAGTGAACACTTTTAAGTTTCTAGTCATGCCATTTGGACTTCTGAATACTGACCGCTTTATGGATCATGGAAACGGGATTTTCAGGCCTTACTTAGATCAGTTTGTGATCGTGTTTATTGACGATATATTGATCTATTCGGGCAATGGAGCATGCAGAGCACTTGAGGATAATTCTGCAAACATTGTGGGAACATCGGTTATATGCTAAACTTAGTGAGTGTCAGTTTTGGCTCGACAGTGTCGTTTTTTTTGGGACACATAGTTTAACGGAGGGGGTCTCGTGGATCGCGGAAGGGCGAAGCTATCTTGGGTGGAAACCTCCCTCTGAGGTGTTACGAGAGATAGGAGTTTGGGTTTAGTGGGGTATTACCGTAAGTTCGTTGAGGGATTTTTCGAATGGCACCTTTGACTAGGCGAGGGGAAGAGGAACAGTTTTTATGAGTCGAGAGGCGTGTCGTGAGTTTGATGGTAAAAAGGAGATTGACCTCAGCTCCGTACTTACACTTCCATCAGGGCAGGATGGCTTTGCAGTGTATTGTGATGCCTAGAGCGAGGCCTAGGTTGTGTGTTGTGCGGAGATGACAAGGTGATTGCATATGCTTCACAAGCGATTGAAGAAGCATAGGCAAGGAATTATCCTACACACGACCTTGAGCTACTTGGTATGTGTGCCTTGGATATGGAGCATTACTTATATGGAGTGCCACTGTAGAATTTTACGGATCATAAGAGCACGGTGTCTGTTTACGAAGGCGAACATGAGCGGAGGAGATGGATTGGGCGATCGAGGATTATGAATGTACCATTGAATATCATCACGGAAAAGCCCGAGCGTGGTAGCGGATCTCTTATTAGAAGACCCGTGAGTTCCACACATCGCGCGCATGAGGGCCGTGCATCTTCTCGACTCATTGAATTGAGGTCCTTGGGTGTGGGTAGGTAGCGGTCGGGGTAGCGTTAGCCCACGTTCCGTATGCGTCTGTGATGATAGACGAGTTAGAGCCGGATTCGGGATCACGGATAGTGAAGTTAAGGTGAAGTAAAATTACGGGCAGCGAGGGGATTTGTCATTGAGAGAGGATGAATGCTAGTGGTCATGGGACGGAGGTTGTGTGTACGAGGTAGGTGATGTGAGGAGAGATTATGGAGGAAGCGTTCCTCAGCATGCTATGCATCCGGGAAGCACAAAGATGTATCATACCCTAAAGGAACACTACTGGTGGAAAGGTATGAAGAGGGATATTGCAGAGTTCGTCTCCAGATGTCTCACATGTCAGCAGGTGAAAGCCGAACATCAGAAGCCTGCCGGGCTTTTACAGTCACTCCCGATCCCTCAGTGGAAATGGGAGAGAATCACTATGGATTTTGTGGTAGGACTTCCACGTTGCCGGAGTGGCCACGATACGATATGGGTGATTATTATTGGAATGGTGTGAAATCAGGCCATTTCCTTCCTATCGAATAGTGATTCATTGGATAAGTTAGCTGATTATCGTTAGAGATTATCGGGCGCATGGTACGCCGGTTCCATTGTTTGAGCCCAGTCCGGAGTTTACCTCACGGTTTGGCCCGGTTCACAGTGCCCTTGGCACTAAAAGCGCATTTAGTCGGCTTTTCATCACAGACAGATGGCGTCACGGGAGGACTATACAGACTTTACAGAAGAATATGCTTAGGGCATGTGTTGCGGAGTTTAGAGAATTTGGGGACACCCATCTACCCAGTAGGTTGCATACAATACTTGATTATCAAACCGATGTTAGTATGGCCCCTTATGAGGCTCTTTATGGAAGAAATGTCGAACTCAGTCGTTGGGACGAGGTAGTGAAAGGAAATTGGTAGGTCTGGGAAATTGTTAGTGACTTGTGATAAGATCAAAGTTATAAGGGATGGCGAAAATTGCACAAAATGAGCCAAAAAGTTATGCGGACAATCGCCGTGGGACCTAGAGTTCGAGTAGGGGATATGGTATTTTGAGGATTTCCCCATGGAAGGGCGTACTAAAGATTTGGGAAACGTGGAAAGCTAGTCCACGATATATTGGGCTTGTCTGAGTTGTTGAAGGTTGGAGAGGTGGCATATCGGTGGGTGCCATCTGACCTTGATCGCATTCACGATGTTTCCATGTTTCTAATAGCCGCGAAGTACATACCAGACCCTTCACATGTATTGAGCAACCGGTGAAATCACGGGGAGGAATTTGACATCTGAAGAGGAACCGGTCTGCGGATCCTCGGCCAGAGTCGAGGAGTATTACCTGCGCAACAAGACTATTCGGTGGTGAAGGTATTGTGGAGGAGTCATACGGTGGGAAGCTACATGGGAGCATGAGGAGCAGATGAAGAGGCATTATTCCCTCTCTTTGATGCAGTCACGAATGTTTTAATTTAGGGACGAAATTTTTATAAGGAGGGTGATTGTAGCTTGGCTTTGATTAGCGTCTATAATAGTAGTTTTAGTGATTTGAGGTCAATGATAGAAGCAGTTAGATTAAATTTAGAATGCTCGGACGTCATTTGGACATGAAGTGGAATTTTGAAAATTTTAGCGAATGCTCTAAGGAATAATGATTTTTCTTATTATATATCAGAATGGAGGGTTTGCGAAAGGAATTTGTAAGAAATTTCGAGTTCCTATGACTGAGCGATATTTAGAAGAATAGGAGATTTAGAGTGAATAGTGATTTCGGTTTGAAAATTCGGGGCTGCGTTGAAATTTTCGGAAATTGGGCCAAAATGCGAAAATGTCGGCCCATATATCATAAAGATAAGAAAGCTGAGTAAAGTGAAGCGAAGATCCGTTTGGATGGTTCAGGGTGATCGAGCGTGGTCGGGTAATAATACGCTATTGTCCGGATTACCGATTTTAATGATTTTAAATTTTATTGTGAGACCCCCACCCTTCGTGACCACCTCATGGGTACCCTTCAGGTGGAAGCTCACTCATAGGATATCCTCATTCCCGGCTGAGTTTGCTTTACTCCCCGGAGATTCGAACCCGGGACCTAGGGTCTTTTTGGTCAATGGGAAGCATCTGCGGTACCAGAAGTGAGCTAGTAGCTCGGTTGGTACCCGAAAATGCTGTTACAAAGGCCGATTCAGCGCTGAGAAAGGCAAAGTTTCGATGAGGGCGGCAGTATCCTGTGGTGAAGCTTCCACTGAAAAGTACCTGGTCACGAAAAGAATGAATCTCACAATAAAGCCTTTTATTGTGGGGTCCACACCGCGTGACCCCTCGGGCTGGCAATTGGGTCCCACTCATAGGATATCCTCTTCATTTGAGTTCCTTTTAGCCTCCCGGAGAGATTCGGAGCCCGGGACTGGGGTCTTTAGTCGATGGGAAGCATCTGCGGTACCAGAAGCGAGCTAGTAGCTCGGTTGGTACGAAGATGCTTCCCCGTGAACAAAACTAGATCTGTGTCTGGCGGCGAAATTTCGATGGAAGATATCTGTAGTGAGCTTTGAAGGGGTACTTGCTCAATTGGTCACGAGGGAAAGGGAGTGAAGTCTCACAATAAGTTAAAAATCGTTGGAAGTCGGTAATACGGCAACTAGCGTGTGTGCAGTGGACCGGATCGCTGAAGCACTATCTGACGAGACTCCGTTCACTATTCGGTTCTTTTAATGCTGCTGTACTATCTTGAACATTGTATTTTGG
The DNA here is from genome assembly GCA_016808115.1 of Tetrastigma voinierianum. Taxonomy (NCBI): domain Eukaryota; kingdom Viridiplantae; phylum Streptophyta; class Magnoliopsida; order Vitales; family Vitaceae; genus Tetrastigma; species Tetrastigma voinierianum. The sequence goes on from JAEQBH010001304.1 coordinate 533,460, forward strand.
CAGGCCCCAGAAAATTTCGCGAATACGAAAATCTTTATTCGCAAATCTTTCTATTCTCTTCTAAACTATCGATTCAAAGATCATGAGAACTTTGAAGAGCCTAACACAAACCACTGCCATTTCTCGATAGGATATAATAAAATCATTATTCCAGCAGGGACCAGTTACTTAGAAAATTCAACACATGTCCAAATGACGTCAGCATTCTAAGGTATCTACCCTGGGCCTATCGTGAGCACCAGTCGATTCAAGCTACTGTCACCAACATTCAATACGAGGTAAGGGTTTTATAACTCCTCTTTCTTGCTCATGCTTCTCTACGTATACACAAGCCTCAAATTTATAGGCCTTTGGACAAACTAACAGACAAAATTTGAAAGTAAAAAAAGTCTACCTAACCATTAAATGAAAGATACATGTGTCCTTAAGGAATGATAAATGTTTATGACACTTCTTATTTACATTGAATGGAAGTGGAAAAGTAAAAAGCAAAAGTTGACTATCATAAATGAGAATTTTGAAACTTCAAATCAAACTTTTCTTCAAATCTTCAAAAAATATTTACACGTTCCATCTTTCTTTTGGCTTCTTGCTGACTATTGAGATAAATCGACATTAGTTTCTTGTTAAAATTTCTTTGAGTACCTTTTCGATTTTGCGAGTTGAACAACATTGCGAATTGATTTCATCTTTATCCTTCATTGCATTCTCACGTTTGCATAACTCTGCATCCTAGACTTTCCCGGAAGTTGGCGTCATCAGCGGTTGATATGATAACTACAGTGAATATGCTAGGCTGGTTGATAAAATCTGTTCTTACGAGTTATAAAAAATTTTGGTTGAAATTTTTTTCTAGCAGTTGGAGTTCTCCAAATTGACATGGTTGGAGTTTATGTAAGATAAAAAATTTTATTTCTGGTTTTTCTAAATTCAAAAATTTGAAAATCTCTAAATCTATTGTAATATACAGGAAATTCTTTTAAACGGGTCATTTCACATTCAGGTTTTTGCTGAGGAATTAAAGGTTCTTTATTATGTTTAATATAGACATGATGATAAGCAGGTACAGTGCTTCCATCGGTTCTAAACAAAGGTGGTATGGTTTCAAAGATATCTACATGAGTTTCAGTTGTAAAAGATATTGAACAATATATTTCAATTTTTCAGGAAAATTATTAGGTATTTGATAAAAACTAGTTAAAAATATGTTCTTCAAAATCCCTTGATCCATGAGTTCAGGGATGAGTTCAAAATATTTTTGATCTAAAAGAGACATATTTACGTAAGCTAAATAAACAACGAAAAATAAATCAGGATAATGGTAAGCCATATATCTCATTTTAATTATTGTTTTTAGTTAAATTGTTCATATAATATACACTTGGTTCTTAAACACTTTTCATAAAATTTATCTAAATAATAAGATTCTATAATATTATATATCGGTCGAACTTGTTCTTAATTACAAGTTTGTCAAGTATTCGGTAAGCAAGGCGATTTTCTAATCATACTAATTCATCGGTTTTACTAACATTGTTCAAAGGTTCGACTCTGTTTTAAATCCTCAATTTGGTTTTCTTGCTTTCTTGGTTCATAAGCATTTGGAATTTTTCGATTTCCTAAAACAACAAAAATTTGGATTACGTAATTTTTGAAGATCATTGGGCTAAAGGCGAAATGGTTTTCCATAAGCATATTCTAAATTTTAGTTTGGAAAGTTTTGAGGTTTAAAGACCAAAGTTTATCAACAATAACTTTATGTTCTTCAAAAGGTTTGAGAATACAAAGATTGAAATTGAAGGTTTGGGTTTAAAACTTCATTTAAACTAACGGTTCCAAATTGAAAAGTTTTACTTTTGAATTTCTCCTTTGGCGTTTCTGTACAAAAAAAAAAAAAAATAGTCATAAATCCAATCAATAAATCAATTATTTATATAAATTGTCTACTTAACCAATCTTACAATATATTATCCTTTCCTTTTATATATGTTCAAATTTGGGTTTAAAACCAATTAAGAGTTACGAAATTTTATCCGTCTTTTTGTAGATAAAATTTTGAAGAATTTTTTATTTTCAAGAATTTTTAATATTTTCTAATCGGTTCTTAAAATAAATTGTTCTTAGTTTAAAAATAATTGAAAATTTTCTAGAACTAAAATTATAGCTTCTATTTCTAAATGTTGGCCCAGGTTCTTTTGATAGTCACTAAAAGTTCCCTTCTGATATCTGAAAGTTTTCTTCTAAATTATTGGTTAATACTAAGGAATTCCTCCCATCTGTTGACTTGCATCTGTTTGGATTATTTTATATTCCCCATTTCTGCAATGGGAGATGTAAAGTGTGATTTTAACAAGTTAACATCTTTTGGGTAATTTAATATCTTCTGGTTAAAATACTTTTGCCTGTAATTTTTGGTTTTTTACTATAAAGAGAGTCCGACTAATTGACTTAGGTTTTTAATATAAGGTCTAGCATAATTTAACAATCTAAAAACTTTGAAGGGTTTTAAATCTTCTAGTTTATTACGGAAAATTATTGATTTTTGTACTATATGTTCTTGAAGTTTTACTTGACCATTTCTAATTCTAATCCTAAAAATTCAATTTGATTTTAAATAACTTTATTTTCTTTCTACTAACTATCAATCCATAATTTATAAGTTCTTCAAAAACAAGTTCTAAATGTTTTATATGTTCATGAAAAGTTTTGAAAAAACAAGAATATCATCAATATATACAAGAATAAAACAGTATTCACCAAATATTCTATCCATCATTCGTTGAAATATTTGAGGCGTTCTTTAATCCAGTGGCATTACATTCCATTCTTATAAGCCACAGGAGACAAGAACGCAGTCCACGGTTTGCTATCTTCATCTAATCTTATTTGCCAAAATCCACTCTTACAATCTAATTGAGAAAAATATCTACATCCTTGAATAGAATTAATTAAAGAATCTTTATTAGGTATTTTATATGCATCATCATAAGTATTATCATTTAATCTTTTATAATTAATTACCATCCTGGCTTTTCCTGGTTTTTCTTCACTATGGTTTCCTTAACTAAAAATGCGGTTGATGCCAGGGACTAAAACTTGGTTTAATAAGGTTGTTTCTGATAATTCTTCTATTTGTATTTTAAATTCTTTTGTATCTACAAAGTTACATGCAATATCTGAAGTTTTGCCAACAATCTGGATTTTTATTGGTATTTTACAAATTGTTTGTTCCTATTCCAATGTTTTGAGGTCTTCTCCTATAATTCCTATTTTTGCTTGAACTAAAGGTTTTTAACTTTAATGAGTTTTTTAAATTTTCTGAATAATCATTAACTATACTATCTTTTATTTCCTCTATTTTATTTGTATAATGAGAAACTATGTTATTGGTTCTATTTTCTGTGTTTGTATAAGCAATTGTTGTAGTTTTTGGGTGAAAGCTAACTTGGTTGTTTTGTATTGTTATACCTCCTTGTAAAGAATGTACAAAATTTAAACCTAAAATAAAAGGATACAAACTTATACTAGGTACTAAATAGGTTTGTGGTAATGTCATGGTTATGTTGTTAATTATCATTGGAACATTAGCTATATATTTTGTTTATTATTATTTTTCTTGATTATACTGCACTAATTCTACAGGTTGAGTTAAGGTTTGTTGTTCTTCTTTTGGTACTAAGGTTTCAAATAAAAGGTTTTTACTAGCTCCGGTATCTAACATTGCTTCTACTTTTATTTCAGTTTTCTTTAATTTAATAGTTGGAAATGTTATTGTTTTTGTATTTCTTTGTATTTACCATTTGTTCCCGAAGAATTTATTGGTTCTTCTTCTTTTTGGAGTTTCTTTATCACCTAAATTATTTGTCTTAACTTCTATGTAGAGTTTTCCTATTATTGTTGTCAAATCTTTCCATATATTATAAGGATTTATTTTACTTTCTAAAGAGTTGTACTAATTTTTTCTAAATCTAAAGTCTTATTTCTAGGTTTATTTTTTTTGATTCATTATCTTTTTGTGAAGCCACGAGAAATCGAATTTTGGATAAAGGGTAAAATAAATTTCGGCTGAAAATCGGAATTTTCTAGATCTTGGATGTGAAAGCGGACTTTTCCGTTGAAATCGTCTCGTAAATTTAAATTTACCACGTCGAATTTCGTTTGGATTAGGGGTGGTGAGGTTTCCGCGGTGCCCCGAGCGTGGGGTGTCGGATGACACATGGCAAGTTAAGGGGATGCCACTTGGCACCTGAGTGTGTGACATGGCGTCGAAAGTGGCTGCAATTAAGCCATGTGTGGAATTGAATCCGTGGCTCGCATGAAGCACCATGTGGTGGATGATGTCGTAAAGGGATTTATGAAATAAGAAAATTATGGAAAAGGAGGGCCGCGATTTGGTTTGAGAAGGAGAGGAGGAAATTTCTACTCCCATTTGACCGGATAGGGAGTTTCTCCAAAGAAGTGAGAAAAGGACCAAAGGAGAGAAAGAGAAGATGGAGAAAATGAGAGAAATGAAGAAAATGAGAAGAGAAAGGAAAAGGAAAGAAAAGCAAAAAAGAAAGAAAGGAAGGGAAAACGTGGAGAGGAAAGAAAGAGATTGGATACGAGAAGGCTTTGTTGCCCCGTTTTAGAGAGAGCGTCTTCCTTCTCTCTAGATTTGTAGGCGTCCGTAGTCAGTTCCTTCGAGACAAGAAGGAAGTGTTCTACACGGAGAGGACAGCGTGGACTCCGGTTTGGAGTTCTTCAACTTCCAAGAGGTAGGATGTTACTGCTACTTGGTTTGCACCTTTAAAGAACTTTATAATGTAGGGGTTGCTTATGGGAGGCCATGAGAGGCTATGTAAATTAGTTCCGAGCCTTGGGACTAATGGGTATGGATTTCATGACCGATTTCCGGATTATGGGAGTTAGGGTTTGAACTAGAAACCGAAGGTTTCTAGGTATTATGGTTTGTTGATGTGTGTGAATGTTTGGAACCGGATTGGTTCATGTTTGCTAAGGGGCCGTGAGGTACCCTGTTGAATGGTCCCAAGTAGGTGACCCGGTTGTGTGTTATGGCTTGCTTGAATAACATGCAGTGTATGGAATTGTGATATTGATGCATGCTTTTTGATGTATTAATATGTTTTGCATGGAAGTAAATTATATGTATAAATTATAATTGTCATGGTGTGTAAATGTTTCATGTAGTGCTCATTCATGTAACATAGGAAAATGCATTGACATAATGCATTTCATATGCCGCAGTCACATCGCGTCGGTCGGGTGTGGGTGCGGGGTAGGTTTATTCATCAATGTTGGTGAATGGAGTGCGTGAACTTCGGGAAAAATGGAATGAGAAGTCGAGGTAGAGATTCACGAGTGTGTAAATGATCAAAATGATAAATTACATGTTTTGGGCGGAGCAAGTTGGGAGTAGATTCCTCGAGGTGAAAGTCCACATATTATTCAGTTAGACATGAATCCGTGATGTAAGTTCGTGAAAATGTTGAAAAAGGCGTACGGCGTCCTATGGTGTAAACCGTCAAGTGGCCCACAAAATAAAGGAAAAGAGCCAAAATCAGTTTTGATAAATAAATTGGAGGTTTTCAATGGTTTTAGTCGAGTGTGTGACTAGTTTTATTTCACATTTGGCATTCAGTGTGAGGTCGGTTGGGGCTCGGGTGGTGAGCATGAGGGGTTGCATCTCATGCATGATATAGACATTTAATATAGAAAATAGTGTATGAAATGTGATTGATTGACTATATATGCCATTGCATATGCATTTTAGGTGGGAGTAACCCTTGTAGGAAGATTTTCTCTTGGGCTTTTGCTCACCGGAAATCGATAAGTTAACTTCAGTGCGGGGACTATCGAGGAGGCGACACTTTCGGTAGGGATAGCACGAAGAAAGCCCAGAAATGTGGCTTTGAGAAAAATTTTTGTACTTATTTATAAATCTTTGTAAAACGGGCATGCTTATCGAATATAGTTGATGAATATTATTTTGAGTATTGGCTTGGAGCTGAGGCCATTGTTGCTCAGATATACGTCTCGTGATACGAGATGTATAGATTTCCGCAGGTTGACGGGTAGTCAACGGACACCCCGGATTTGGGGCGTCACAATCTTCTTGTTCATTATTTAAACTATTTTCATCTAAAATTTTAACTTCAAAAGTTTCTATAGGTTCACTTTCTTCTGGTTTTATTACTTCTACAATTTCCATGGTTTTACTTCTAAATTTCTAGGTTCAAGCAGTTGATTTTATTTTCTACACTAGTTTTTGATTTTTTCTCCTAAACTAGTTTTAATTGTTGGAAAATATTTTCTATTTTAGTTTCTTCTAATTCTTGGTTTATGTAGTGATACAGTATTTGATCTAATTTTTTACTAAGTTTTCTAATAGTTCTTTCAAATTTTGTTGTTCAATTTTTATTTTTCTATTTCTTTTCTACAAATTTATCTTCCTTAACTAAATATTTGCTTTTATATAATCTAAGTTGCTTCTAATTAAATTAAAATGTTTAAAATCTTCGACTTCTTTCCTAATTCCACAAGG
>JAEQBH010001304.1:545000-546081 GCA_016808115.1 Tetrastigma voinierianum
ATTTTATATGGGTCCGAGATTTGGGCCATTTTGTGTGTTATTGTTAGAAAAATAAATAATATGCTGTTGTGTGTAAAAATCAAGTTAATATGTGCTTGCATGATGTATTAACATGGAAATTATATGTAGGAAATATAATTATCCGGAATTTATAAATGTTGCATGTAGCTCTTATTGTGCATGTAGCATGACATAGCATGAAATGGAATGATTGCATTTCATATGCATGGTTACATCTCGTCAAGTCGGGTGATGGTGCATCAAATCTTTGTTATTAAGCTATTCTTGGTGAATGTGTGGTAGCTCGGGAATTGGGGACCGGCCATTCAAAATCGAGAGACTCACGATTTGTATAAAAACAATGATAAATATAAATCACGTGTATTTAGGCGTAGCAAGATAGGGTAGATCCTAAGGTGAAAAGACCCAAATTTATATCGCGAGTTAAAACATGATCAGCGGTGGTTAAAAGGTTGTAAATGGAAGGCGCGCGGCACAACGATCTGCTTGGTGTGACCCGAAAAGGAGCGTGGCTCATAGGCAACACACGAGATTTGATAAAAAAAACTCAAGTGAATATTGGAGGGTTGTCAAATAGTTTAAGTCATTGGGTGAAACACCAATGGCCCGGTTTTCACACTTGGTCTTCTTACAGTGTAAGAAATTCGTCTAGGGACTCGATTCTGAGCATGGGGCTTCTCATCTCATGCATGACACACAATATTCCATATGGGATTTCATTATTTATATGGAATATGATTGGATGTTTTATGTAAGCCATTGCATGTGCATTTTAGGTGGGGAGTAGCCCTTGTAGGAGAATTTTCTACTAGGCATTTCTCACCCCGACGTGGGACCCCCTTTTAGGTACAGGGAGACGACGCTCCTATGAAGCCGTGATTGCGAAGGAGGCCGACATGTGGCCTTGAGTAACATTTTTGTAAAAAATGATTTTTATAAAATTCTTTTGGACTATTGTATAAATAGTCGGGTATGTAATTATGGTAAGAGGGCCATGATTTGACCCCTACGGACTGTAATTATTCATTTTCTTTTCATATTTTAGATTTACATATGAATG